>CM040104.1:42149-44649 GCA_022496805.1 Pohlia nutans | reverse complement strand
CCCATTGAGTCCCGTTGAGTCCCGGGAGTGTGGGAGTCCCATTGAGTCCCGTTGAGTCCCGGGAGTGTGGGAGTCCCATTGAGTCCCGTTGAGTCCCGGGAGTGTGGGAGTGTGGGAGTCCCATTGAGTCCCGTTGAGTCCCGTGAGTGTGGGAGTCCCGGGAGTGGGAGTCCCACCACAGCGAGTCCCACTGTGACGGGAGTCCCATGACGACTCCCACCAATCTACTGAAATTCCTTTTGGGAGTCCCGGGACACTCCCATTTCTACACATATTCTTTTTGGGAGTCCCGGGACTGTCCCACTCCCACATTGACTCCCGGGACACTCCCATTTCACTTGAAATCCTTTTGGGAGTCCCGTGACACTCCCATTTCCAATAAAATTCCACTTGGGAGTCCTAGGACACTCCCATTTCCACTCAAATTCCTTTTGGGAGTCCCGGGACACTCCCAAGCCATTGGAACTTTTATTGGGAGTCCCGCAATACTCCCATTAGTGTTAGCAAAGATCATAGTGTTAGCAAAATCTCAATAACCTATGGAAAAATATTTTTCATAAATATAATAAAAATTTGGGGGTGTTCCTAATGATGTTAGGAGCCCATCTGTGCAAAAAAATTCCAAAATGGAGTCCCGGGACTCATCGCTACATTTTCCACACATTGCAATTCCTAGTCAGAAAACATAGAGTTGGCAAAATCATAATAACATATGGAGAAATATTTTTCATAAATATAATAAAAATTTGGGGGTGTTCCTAATGATGTAAGGAGCCCATCTGTGCAAAAAAATTCCAAAATGGAGTCCCGGGACTCATGGCTGCATTTTGCACCAAAGTCTAAGAACATAGAGATAGCAAAATCTTAATAACATATGGAAAAATATTTTTCATAAATATAATAAAAATTTGGGGGTGTTCCTAATGATGTTAGGAGCCCATCTGTGCAAAAAATTTCCAAAATGGAGTCCCGGGACTCATCGCTGCATTTTCCACCAAAGTCAAAGAACATAGAGATAGCAAAATCTTAATAACATATGGAAAAATATTTTTCATAAATATAATAAAAATTTGGGGGTGTTCCTAGTGATGTTAGGAGCCCATCTGTGCAAAAAATTTCCAAAATGGAGTCCCGGGACTCATCGCTGCATTTTCCACCAAAGTCAAAGAACATAGAGATAGCAAAATCTTAATAACATATGGAAAAATATTTTTCATAAATATAATAAAAATTTGGGGGTGTTCCTAATGATGTTAGGAGCCCATCTGTGCAAAAAAATTCCAAAATGGAGTCCCGGGACTCATCGCTGCATTTTCCACCAAAGTCAAAGAACATAGAGATAGCAAAATCTTAATAACATATGGAAAAATATTTTTCATAAATATAATAAAAATTTGGGGGTGTTCCTAATGATGTTAGGAGCCCATCTGTGCAAAAAATTTCCAAAATGGAGTCCCGGGACTCATCGCTGCATTTTCCACCAAAGTCAAAGAACATAGAGATAGCAAAATCTTAATAACATATGGAAAAATATTTTTCATAAATATAATAAAAATTTGGGGGTGTTCCTAATGATGTTAGGAGCCCATCTGTGCAAAAAATTTCCAAAATGGAGTCCCGGGACTCATCGCTGCATTTTCCACCAAAGTCAAAGAACATAGAGATAGCAAAATCTTAATAACATATGGAAAAATATTTTTCATAAATATAATAAAAATTTGGGGGTGTTCCTAATGATGTTAGGAGCCCATCTGTGCAAAAAATTTCCAAAATGGAGTCCCGGGACTCATCGCTGCATTTTCCACCAAAGTCAAAGAACATAGAGATAGCAAAATCTTAATAACATATGGAAAAATATTTTTCATAAACATAACAAAAATATGGGGGTGTTCCCAATGATGTTAGGCACCCAACTGTGCAAAAAAAAATTTAAATGGACTCCCAGGACTCATGGCTGCATTTTCCTCATATTGCAAATCCTAGTCAAAAAACATAGAGTTAGCAAAATCCTAATAACTTATGGAATAGTATTTTTCATAAATATAATAAAAATTTGAGGGTGGTCCCAATGATATTTGGCACCTAACTGTGCAAAAAAAAATGTAAATGGAGTCCCGGGACTCATGGCTGCATTTTATACTAAAGTCAAAGAACATAGTCTTAGCAAAATTTAAATAACATATGGAAAAGTATTTTTCAAAAATAAAACAAAAATGGGAGGGTGTTCCTTATGATGTTGGGCACCCATCTGTGCAAAAGAAAATTTAAATGGAGTCCCGGGACTCATGGCTGCATTTTTTACTAAAGTCAAAGAACATAGTGTTAACAAAATTCCAATAACATATGGAAAAAATTTCTACGGAAAAATCAAAATAATATGGTGGGGTTCTTTATGTCATTAGGAGCTTATTTTTGCAAAAAGTAGTCAACTTAAAAATAAATCAAAAAATTTTGAAAAAAAAAATGGCATAACGGGTTTTAATTTAACGGGTACCTGCAC
>CM040104.1:29649-32149 GCA_022496805.1 Pohlia nutans | reverse complement strand
GACGAGTCCCACTCCCGGTGGGACTCCCATGGGACTCCCACTCCCGTTTTGGGACTCCCATGGGAGTCCCACTCCCGTGACGAGTCCCACTCCCGTTTTGGGACTCCCATGGGAGTCCCGGGAGTGTGGGAGTCCCGTTGAGTCCCGTTGAGTCCCGGGAGTGTGGGAGTCCCATTGAGTCCCGTTGAGTCCCGGGAGTGTGGGAGTCCCATTGAGCCCCGTTGAGTCCCGGGAGTGTGGGAGTCCCGGGAGTGGGAGTCCCACTGTTGGGAGTCCCACTGTGGGAGTCCCGGGAGTGTGGGAGTCCCGGGAGTATGGGAGTGTGGGAGTCCCGTTGAGTCCCGGGAGTGTGGGAGTCCCATTGAGTCCCGTTGAGTCCCGGGAGTGTGGGAGTGTGGGAGTCCCATTGAGTCCCGTTGAGTCCCGGGAGTGTGGGAGTCCCATTGAGTCCCGTTGAGTCCCGTTGAGTCCCGGGAGTGTGGGAGTCCCGGGAGTGGGAGTCCCACTGTTGGGAGTCCCACTGTGGGAGTCCCGGGAGTGTGGGAGTCCCGGGAGTGTGGGAGTGTGGGAGTGTGGGAGTGTGGGAGTCCCATTGAGTCCCGTTGAGTCCCGTGAGTGTGGGAGTCCCGGGAGTGGGAGTCCCACCACAGCGAGTCCCACTGTGACGGGAGTCCCATGACGACTCCCACCAATCTACTGAAATTCCTTTTGGGAGTCCCGGGACACTCCCATTTCTACACATATTCTTTTTGGGAGTCCCGGGACTGTCCCACTCCCACATTGACTCCCGGGACACTCCCATTTCACTTGAAATCCTTTTGGGAGTCCCGTGACACTCCCATTTCCAATAAAATTCCACTTGGGAGTCCTAGGACACTCCCATTTCCACTCAAATTCCTTTTGGGAGTCCCGGGACACTCCCAAGCCATTGGAACTTTTATTGGGAGTCCCGCAATACTCCCATTAGTGTTAGCAAAGATCATAGTGTTAGCAAAATCTCAATAACCTATGGAAAAATATTTTTCATAAATATAATAAAAATATGGGGGTGTTCCTAATGATGTTAGGAGCCCATCTGTGCAAAAAATTTCCAAAATGGAGTCCCGGGACTCATCGCTGCATTTTCCACCAAAGTCAAAGAACATAGAGATAGCAAAATCTTAATAACATATGGAAAAATATTTTTCATAAATATAATAAAAATTTGGGGGTGTTCCTAATGATGTTAGGAGCCCATCTGTGCAAAATTTTTCCAAAATGGAGTCCCGGGACTCATCGCTGCATTTTCCACCAAAGTCAAAGAACATAGAGATAGCAAAATCTTAATAACATATGGAAAAATATTTTTCATAAATATAATAAAAATTTGGGGGTGTTCCTAATGATGTTAGGAGCCCATCTGTGCAAAAATTTTCCAAAATGGAGTCCCGGGACTCATCGCTACATTTTCCACACATTGCAATTCCCAGTCAGAAAACATAGAGTTGGCAAAATCATAATAACATATGGAGAAATATTTTTCATAAATATAATAAAAATATGGGGATGTTCCTAATGATGTAAGGAGCCCATCCGTGCAAAAAAATTCCAAAATGGAGTCCCGGGACTCATGGCTGCATTTTGCACCAAAGTCTAAGAACATAGAGTTAGCAAAATCCCATTAACATATGGAAAAATATTTTTCATAAACATAACAAAAATATGGGGGTGTTCCCAATGATGTTAGGCACCCAACTGTGCAAAAAAAAATTTAAATGGACTCCCAGGACTCATGGCTGCATTTTCCTCATATTGCAAATCCTAGTCAAAAAACATAGAGTTAGCAAAATCCTAATAACTTATGGAAAAGTATTTTTCATAAATATAATAAAAATTTGAGGGTGGTCCCAATGATATTTGGCACCTAACTGTGCAAAAAAACATGTAAATGGAGTCCCGGGACTCATGGCTGCATTTTATACTAAAGTCAAAGAACATAGTCTTAGCAAAATTTAAACAACATATGGAAAAGTATTTTTCAAAAATAAAACAAAAATGGGAGGGTGTTCCTTATGATGTTGGGCACCCATCTGTGCAAAAGAAAATTTAAATGGAGTCCCGGGACTCATGGCTGCATTTTTTACTAAAGTCAAAGAACATAGTGTTAACAAAATTCCAATAACATATGGAAAAAATTTCTACGGAAAAATCAGAATAATATGGTGGGGTTCTTTATGTCATTAGGAGCTTATTTTTGCAAAAAGTAGTCAACTTAAAAATAAATCAAAAAATTTGAAAAAAAAAATGGCATAAACGGGTTTTAATTTAACGGGTACCTGCACCTGCACCTGTGGGATTCTATCTACGAAGTTCCGAGTGTCCAAGTCGAAGTGCCATGTAGTTCCAAGTATCTTCTCGAAAGGGAAGGCACCTGGAAGGCCTTATATTCCCTACGGGACTCCCACTGCCAAACGATATGGGTTAAATGGGACAGTCCAAGAGAGTGGATGAATGAATGTGC
>CM040104.1:0-29549 GCA_022496805.1 Pohlia nutans | reverse complement strand
TTTCTTCCTTCCGCTGCCTGCTCTGCTCCTGCTCTGCTCTGCTCAGCCTCTATGCCTATGCCCGCCGGCCCGCCGCCGCCGCTGCTGCTGCTGGCCCCAGGTGAATATTCTCATGTCGTTGTCGTTCTAAGTCCACACGCTTTCTCTGCTTCACCTCGTCTCCTTCGGGTAAGATTTCGCCCTTCTGCACCTCCTCTCCGCTGTTGCATGGGATGCCATCGGATTTCAAGGCAGCTTGTTGATGATCGTTGTTGAGGCCTGACACCACCACCACCACCCAACTTTGGAGACCACAGTCGACCTTCGGACGGAAGGAACACTAGTCTAGTCAAAGCAGGACGAGAAGCAGGGTGATGGTTGGCACTTGACAAATGGAAGCTCGCGGGTTTGAGTTCGAGGCTCATTCCATGTCGGCCACAGGGTTGTATTTGTCACATAATTCAGGGCGAGGATGCTCCCCGCGGATCGGGCAGAATCGAGGAGCACACAGATTATGACCCACCGCGCTACGAAACGAGGCGGATGGCCAAGGGGAGTCACGCCTCGTGCTGGCTACGAAACTACCAAACGCTCCACCACTCCCGCCTCAACTCGCGGATAGTCTCAAAACCATTTACCCCCTCTGATCTTGTACATAGTAAGGGCGACAGGCAAGCAAATCCTGGACTCGGGGGACCCCAGCCAAGTCCCAGCTGCGGCAGGACCACCGGGTCCAGTGGGTATATACATGAAGCAAGCTGCTCCCAAAGAATCGCAGTACGCATGGAAGGTGGCGATGGACGCCGCGAATGCATTAGGTAGGGGTTTCGACGTCACGTCGCCGAATTTCGGCTGGGATTTGCGAAAGGCGCCTCCGGATCGCGTTTAGTGGAAATTGACGAAGCTAACACGCAGGACATTGTGGCCCCAGGGAATGTTGTTATCCCGAGCGTGTCTGGTGGACAACCCGCTGTGACAAAGGCGAGAAGACCGCACTACGCCTCCGAGGTCTCACGTTTGCCCCAGGTACTCCTCCTTTCCTTCCTCTCTTCATTCTGCCCAGCCTAGCCTAGCCTAGATGCGCTTTCACCGCCCTCAGCCTCTGTTCTGCTCGAGGTTTCTGTCTCCTGTATGATAGTGTTAGTAGTGGTAGTGGCCAGTGATTTTTTTTGTTTGGAGACAGTTTAGCATTTTTGCGACTTTTCCATGGCTTGAAGAGCAATCCAGGCTCTTTGGGATGCTCTTTTTCATATTAATATACAGGTAATATCAGGGTAATATACATGTGCTACCTAGGTGCTACCTAGGTGCTACTTAGGAACTACCTGGGTGATACCTAGGTTTAAAGAGGCTACACATCTTGACTCCATGTAGAAAATCTGGCTATTATTCCTTCTTTTTTTTTTCAAAAATCCTTTGTATCAATTAGCCAGCCCAAATCTTATGTAGCAATGGTTGGCTAAAATTAGCAACAAAAATCACTGGTTAGTGCTCATTTAGGTTTTCATCCTCGTCAGATTGCTATCCGTGTACCGAGTTTACCGATTGAGCACTCGTCAGTAGTACTAGGTCTGTCTGGCTGGCCGAGGAAGTGAATCCTTCATTTTCTGCAGCAGCTCGCCGCCGTATTAAGCAGATGGATGACCTAGTATTATTATGTCTTTCTGGCTTCTATCTGTTGATCCTCTTTTCTGCATAACCTCAGCGGGAGAGTTAGCACGGTTAACTATCTTCACTATGTCTGCGTCGTAATTTCATGCAACCACATGTATTTCACAAGTCTTACGAAATCCCCTTCCTTATTTTATACGACCGCCGGGCTGAGTGCAGCATGGACAGAATCCCTTCATTCATTATGATGCTGGGTGTTTACAGTGCGCTTTAGTTTTACCATGACAGACATTGACACGTTCCTCGCTAATTAGTTGAGGTGGATACCGATTCTACTTGGACTACTGGTGCTGGACGTACCAGATGACGCCCTTGTCGTTCAGCATCTTGGCTATGACCATATTAATCGTAAATTACTATATGTTACACGAATTCATATAACATGTTCGGGTAATATTATGCTGCTGGTTATAAATGGATGAATAAAGTTAATGTGAGACGGCGGTGGCAATTTTGTGATTTTGTTGACAATATTAAGGTCTTCTTTTCTTGGATGAAATTCTCATGTTTGGGCGTGCTGATCTTTGGTTGAGACTGGGTTTGCATAGAAAATACATTTTTGTAGGAGCCTGCAATCTCCGACCCAGGGTTAGGATTCTTTTATGGTTTCTGGTCGAGCGGTAGCTGAGTAAATGTTTGAAACACCACTGTAGTGAAACCATTTCTTGCACTGCATACAGTCTTCACTTTTCATTCCTTTTTTTCTGAGGGATCAACTATGGCCTTAGGTGTGCCGTCCAGATTAGAGAAAGAGAGACCAGCTCCCCAATTGCATTCTTTGTCCTGGCTGTAGATATCGAACTCCAGATGAACCCCATTTTCGGTTCTATATCTATGCTGCTGGGCTGAACCGTGTTGAGGACCTGAGCAGGGAGAGCTGTAGAATGTTTCAGTGAGGCCGGAATTTAGTATATGTGTGTCCAAGGTTGGCTGCTACAATCCACACATTTGAATTCGATAGCCTATGATGTTACAATGCTGACCGTCACCTTCGTGTGCAGATGTGTGGTCGTTTTAACCAAGCTGCTGCCATCGACGGAAAAATGCCGTTGGGTCTCTTCAACAGTATGTTCAGCTTCACTGGACCATGGCAAACAGATCAGCATGCTACCAAAGCTCTGGCATTGGATGGCTGGTTTGTCAAACTCTACAATTTGCAGCTGACAAGGACCCCGCTCACTTTACGAGATGAAATTAGAAAAGCAATTCCATCTTCGTGGGAGCCGAAGGCATTAGCCAGGTCTTAATCTTTTTCCTTGTGTTACAAAATCGTTTTAAAATAAGTATTCTATAGGGGAGACAACCTGCTGATCATCTGCTTCGTAGTTCCTACGTTGAAATTACTTGAGGACTGAAAGATTGTTCTTCATGCTGTTCCTCAGCTTTATAGAGAAATATGGAACTCACGTCATCACAAGTCTCCAAGTCGGAGGGAAGGATATAATCTATGTCAAACAGCATCGGACGTCACCGTGCCCTAGCCTTGAGGTTCAGAAATTGATGGAGAGCATGGCCGAGAAGAGATTTACGGGGCATCCGAACAGTTACAACGCTCAGAGAGAACGACCTGGCAAGGATAAGGTAGGGATTGGGATTTCTAGCTCAAGAACATGAATCTTAATGCCGTCTGTAGCTGGATGTGCATTCTTGCCACTTTCGTTTGATAGACACCTGAACAGCTGAACATACGTTTCGGATAGAATGTAAATTGAAGGTCAGTTTGTGCTTCTCAGTTCACAGTTGCGTAGTGCGTAACCAGTCCTTGCTCTTGAGGGGCTTTGTCCTTGAGCATGTAGTGGTGTCCTCCCATGTTGAACATTATGAATCTTTCTTTACTTGTTGGATGTTAGAAAGGATCAGGTCATGTAGCATATGAATGGAGACCAACAAAATGATTATTGCGCAAAAGCAGTGGTCCTTAAATTGGAGGAGGAATATATTTTACTGTAAGGAGCAATGACTTGATGACAATTGACCTTCGGTGTAGTGACATGCTGTTTGCAACTACTCGGGTGCAGGCTATAGATGCGTTTTCTGTGACCCATACAGCAGCTCGATTGAACCTACCAGCATCTTCCACATCATATTCTAAAGAAGTAAGTGGGTTCTTCCTGTAACTTTGACGGGTTTTTTTTGTTGTTTTGGTGCTTGTACAAGTAATAGCTTTTTTTTGGAGCCTTTCCAAGGAGGCTGGCATCAAAGTTTGCAAAACTCGTTATATCCGGAGATTGAATTTTTTTTGGGTGATTATAAGACGCCCAGCTAGAAATAAGAACTTGCAAGATAGATGTTTTGAGGAGGATAGAATGTTCGATTGTAACATTTCCTGTAACTGCCCTGTCTTCTTTCAGGATGTGGAGATCTTTTACAGGCGCCGAGGAGGTAATGACATGGTAGATTCGCATCAAAGATGGCTGGCAACAGTTCCAGAGACTCCCGATGTCATTGCCATGACTTTTGTGCCGATTTCCTCATTGATAAGCGGCATACCGGGCAATGGATATTTGAGTCACGCTGTCAACTTATACATGAGATGTAGGGCATTTCTCTTAATACCCTTACGCTAAGAAGCATAGACGCTAGGATTAATTCGTATTTTGTAAGCAGATTCTTGTAAGAATGGGGACTTGTTCTACACACAGTAGCCAAGGGCGATGGCGATGAATGGGGACTTGTTCTCTAAGTCTTTGTTGTTGTTTGCCAATCAGCCCGTCAAGGCATACCGGTATTGGTCATTTGGTTTGATATCTGGTTCGTATGGCTGCAACGAGGTGTTTATTGAGTTGATGTACAGTATTCACTAAGGCTTCATTACATGTTCATGCAGACAAGCCCCCAATTGAAGAGCTGCAAAACTTTTTGGAGTTTCAGGTTCCAACTCAATGGTCACCTTCATTAGCTGAGCTCTCACTTGGGCCCCGAAGAAAAGAGCCTGTCTGTCCAGCAATGCAGTTCAGTCTGATGGGTCCCAAGTTGTACGTGAGCACAAATCAGGTTAGCGAAGGCTACAATACAATTTTCTTTGCTGTTTTTTCGTAGCAGAAATTTAACTTGTACTATTTTATCTGTGTCATTGCACTCAAAAAGTTGTGAAATTCTGGAATTTTATTTGAGTCCTCTCAATCACCTCTGGTGGTAAAATTTTCGCTTTTCTGACGAACTTACTAATATTTTTTAATTTTTATTATAATTGTATTTTGGTCCGTGTGTACACCAAAGAAATTGGTGATGCATCTGGAGGTTTTGCTGGGGGCAGTTTCAGGAATAAACTGCTAACGATTCTGTATGACAGTAATCTGGTGCTTTATTCTGCTGGTGTTGTGCTCTCAACTGATGATCATAGAAGTCCGAATCACCACAACAGCACGATATGTGAAGCTCTCTTATGTATCCTGAGATGTTCTTGGTCGATTTCCTTGCAGGTATCTGTGGGCAGGAGACCAGTAACTGGCCTCCGCCTCTACTTGGAAGGTGTGAAGTGTAACAGACTTGCAATCCACCTGCAGCATCTAACTACACTTCCTCGTGTATTGCAACCTCATTGGGACACCCATGTCTCTATAGGGAAGCCCATGTGGAAGGCACCTGAAGAGCAGGATACACGTTGGTTTGAGCCGGTGCAGTGGAAAGGCTTCAGCCACGTCAGCACGGCTCCCATTGAATTCAATGAATCATGGGTTGGAGAAACAAATGATGCACACATTGTGACTGGAGCACAATTACAGGTATATACAAGCATTTCTCTGTTTTTGTAGTTTTGTTCTTTTTCTCTAGAAAAATTAGGTGTCCTGGTATAATCATCTGATGTTTGACTTCTGGCTAAATTCTGGAGGTATGAAGCAATTTGTGGTGAATTTTTCCGGGTATGCCTAATCTTGTGATGATATTTTCTGAAAAAGGTATGGGACTTCGGAATCAAGAACGTTCTCTATTTGAAGCTTTTGTTTTCACGAGTCCCAGAGTGCTCTATTCGACGTTCTGTTTGGGACAGTACTCCTGCCATCTCCCAAAAATCAGGTTTATTATCTCAGTTGGGCTTTTCTGGGAAGCAACAGCAACAGCAAATGCCAGTAAGATTCTTCATCATTGATTTTTACTCGTTTCTCAATTTTACATGTAGGTGTTGTTTTTTACCAACACTTGGTCTCTTTTGCAACTGCGGCATAACTTATCAAGCTGTCATCCAGCACCTTTAATGATGAGCTTCGTTGTAATAAATTGACACTGAGGCAACCACTTATTCCCACAACTGGATGAATGTCTCAGCGGATATGCTCCTATTTTGAGTATGGCCTCATTCTTACTTTCAGGGGTCTATTTGAGAAGAAAAAGTTGTGGCGTTAGTATGGTTCTGAAGGTGGTATAATTAATGTATGTGTGTGTTTACAGCCTCCGTTCAACCCAAATTCAGCCGTCTGTAACAAGGGGCCAAAGGCACAACCGTTGAAGCTGCTGAAGTTTGTGGACATCACGGAGATGAAGAAAGGGCCGCAGGATATGCCTGGACACTGGCTTGTGACTGGGGCCAAGATGGAAGTGGATGGCGGCAAAATCTCATTGCGAGTCAAGTACTCGCTCCTACACTATTAGGAGCCCGGGCGCAATAGTGTGTCTGGACTTGTGCCATGTTTTAGAGGTTAGAGGTGCGTCAAAGTTTATGTCAACTTGATTCTTAAGGTCTCACTGGCTTCACGCTCGTGTCTTGAAGTGCGTGGAATCTTCATCTTGTGATCTGATCGAATGCATCAGCTTCTCTTTTACGACTAGCACATAAATGGAGCATTCTGGGGCACGAGAGTATGACTAAGGCAAGGCACCGCACCTTTGATAGCAGCAACTTGGGAGGGGTTCGTTTTTCTTTTGTTTTTGGGTTTTTTTGTCTTAATATTATTATGTGCAATCTCACGTTATTAGAGGGTGAGTGGGGAGGTCACAGTGAGACGATCAAGGTACGTCGGTATTTGTAAAGATTTATTATTCATCAGAGGCTTGACATCAGTTCGTTCTAGACTTAACTGTCCCTACACTACACTTCCGTGTTGCACGTCTTCACCCTCTAGCACCAAGCAGTGAGATTTCTTTTGCTGGTGTTACAGCAGGCCCAGCAGCACCCATTTTCCACTCACCAATGCTATTATTTATGGATGATAAAGTACCTCTTATGGTGTGGAGTTTGATATTTGCCCACCAAATATTGCCCATATGGTGAGAGGTGATTCTTGCATCAAGCAATTTGTCTCATTCTTTGACAAGTCCATGCTCCCACTTTATGACTTTTAGTTTAGTAAATTTATTCTCCGCCATTATGACTGTCCCAAGTAGTCACAGTCCTAGGAGTTTAAAATTGATTGATGTGCTCTATTCTATGCACACTTGGTGATTGTTGTTGGGGAAGTTCTCAATTCTCACACACCATTTTGGATGTGGACTTGGTGCACAATGACACTTGTGTCATTAACCCTTTAGTGCCCAGCTGACCACATTATGGTCATTACAACGTCCGAAATGCAAATAGCAGAGAATTTGAGAAGAATTCATTAGGAGAAATCTGTAGTCACAAAGGGGCCCTTGACTTTGGCACGTGTTGAAAATTTTAGGCAAAACCGTGCACTTTACACAAGGGCACCAATGGTGCCATCGTGGTTGCCAGCACTGCAGTTCCGTGGGTCGCACCAATCAACGCTGCCAACACTGCCAGCACTGCGGCTTTCGACGCTGTCAGCGGGCAGCGACTGCACCAATGGGTTTACATAAAAAAAAGGGTACTTGGGTAGCCGGTTCACCTACCACGAGCTGTCTTACGGAGCCCCTTTGGGACCCCATTATTCTCCTAATCGAAACTTCAGTTTTGAAGTTCAGATTTGCCCATATACATTACACACCTTCCAGAAAAAGAAATTCTCAATTTGGAATTGTACAACTATCAAAATACCTCTCAACAAAACGCGAAAATACTGCAAATACTTCAAAAAACAACAAATACTTACAAATACAACACATGTATTATGCAGTATTTCTTGTGTTTGGAAGTTTGTTATCTTGTTTTATTTTATTGGATTGTGATCTTTTCTTCATCTTCAATTAGTGTGTGTAATCATGTTCCCACTCCTGTCAATTTTCAACGTATAAAATTTTGTCCTAAACAGTATATGGATAAGTCACTTTCACTTATAAAGTTCACGATAATTATGCGTGAGTCTATTCTTGATATGAGATTGCAACGGAGAGGTGTTGACATGAGCATAGCTGAACTTCTTTCCTTTCATTTTTGAAAATGTCCTTTCAATTGTGTCTATGTGTCCAACCATTGACTCCATTCAACTATGCCATGTGTGTCTGTCGTTTGAGTCCTCTCAACTCTGCCATGTGTATCTGTTTTTTGACTCCTCTCAACTATGACACGTGTGTCTGTCTTTTGACTCTTTTCAACTATGCCCATGTGTCCGCATTTGAATCTTTTCAATTGTGCCTATTCAACCAATTCAAATGTACATGTCAAATGAACATTTCTTCAAGAATTCTCAAATACTCTCTATGATTGTGATTCACACTTTTGTTCTAATGCCATAATTTGTGTGAGAATATAAAATTAACGTGTGACAGTAATCGCAATAACCGATGTAGGGAAATAATTTTTGTAAAAATGAAAAATGGATGAAAATAACACTAAGGGGTGGATATCACATCTCGTTTTTCCTATTCTCAATCTTTATAAAATTCATACGGGGCAATCTCTCTTTGAAGATTTAGAAGTTTCATTCTTCTCCTTCGGAAGTGAATAATGTGCGTGAAGATTGAGGAAGCCAAGGCAAAGAATAATTAAGCCGTGTCCATTCTCGTTCTTCACATGGCCTCAATGGGAGTCACAACTTCATGGAAAATGGCCACGATTGGCTCTCAAGGTTCTCAATCTCCAAAAAATCAAACATCTCGATAGAGGTGTGACAACCCCTACTACTTCGGTAGTTGATTTCATACTAAATCCTCTTTGTTGAGGCCGTTGCCATCTTCCCTACTATAGTAGCTTGTTCACGTTTCCTGTTATTGTGCCCATAAAAAATTGTATTTTTTTCTACTATGTGGTAAATCTCTTAGTGTTAACTACCTCAACCTATAACACTATGTACCACCTAATGTCTGTTCACCCCCATTACTTTGATTTTATACATTCTCCTATCATAAGAAGATATTATCAATGCAAAATTTTCCATCCCCAAACATTTTCAAGGCTCGTATCATCCCAAGGTTTTCATCCTTATCAACTTTTGAGGTTAACTAAATCTCTTATTATAGATTATTTTTTTGTTTAATCCTTTGCTTCCGGTTCCAAAATTTCAATCCCATTTCATCATCTTAGAAAATGGTAAATGGATTATAGTTAGACTGCTCATAGAGATTGAAAAATGAACCGAAGTTAAACAACTTTATGTGAATAGAATGTGCGTTAGGACTTGGACAATTCTTGAGCACCAAAGAAGATAAATGAAGCATTTATTGAAAAATCGAAGATAGAGTTGTGATAAGGGAGTTGAAGTTTTAAAGATAGTCAAGATTTTAGAAGAATATAGATTTTCTTTTTTAAAGTACATTTTGTTAAAATTGAACTTATTTAAGGATTTCGGATTGAGAGTGTTGAAATGCAATGGGGAGATGAGATGGAGAGGTTGCCATTCATAGGAAGGAATTGCTCAATTTTGTTGCGATAGGGGTTTATTGTAACTTTGATTTTATGCGAAAGGGAGGTAATTCTAGTTTGATGTTAGCAACATATAGTTCTCTCCATTCTAAAACTCTATAATAGAGGTGCTTCACCTTTGTGATAGGAGTCCCTCCAAATTGTCATCTTCTAGTGATAGGAAGTCCTCCTTGTTACTCGATTTTTGAAGGTTCTCGGCGTGCTGCATTGGGTTGTGATAGGGAGCGCTCCTTGCTGCCATATGTAATCGTGTACCAACGGGCACATGACATCTTATAAATACGTAAATGGCATTACACGCAAACAATTTAGGTAAAATATGAATTTATATCAAATTTTATTAAATTGCATTGAGTTTCTTTCCTTGAGTCTCCTTCAATTTCTTGTTGATAAATTTTAGTACAAAACCGTTAGAGGTTCTTTACAAGATGTCTAGCCCTCATCCTTATGGCAATAGGTTCATAGCCTCCAGTATTAACCACCCCTATAATTATGAGAGGGAGGTGACAATCCCTCATTGCATGCAAGCTTCAAAGTTTACCATCACCACTCTATCACAATTCATAAAAGTTTAAAAAATCACTCATTGTGTGTACGATTGTGAGATTTAAAAGTCAAGTGCAGCCTCATTGCAAAGATAAACATAGGAACCTCAATTTGATACTTTAATTGAGACTTAAAGTTTCCTATTGTATCCGCAATAACCAAATGAATAACAAACGCTAAGAGAAAAATGCTAGATCTTCAATAGTCACAATGCACAAACTGCCTAGAGTTTGTAGATGATTCTAGAGTCTTCCATACGGTATCCTCTTGAAATGTACCACAAGATAGAGTATTTGTTTGTAACATTTGGTAAATGAATGCTTAAAACATCAAGGGTTAAAATCACTTTGCTTAACCATGCTTAAATATGCAAGTTTTAGATTGATCAATCATCGGATGCAACTTGATGGTACTCCTATATATGCTTGATGTAGTTGAAACACCCATTTCAGGATAATAAAGAGAATATTCCCTTAGATGTTTAAACATTTGCTAAGTAGTTTTCATTCTCTATGTACCTAAGGCGTTCTTATGGTACGGGTGTCTATTTGGCCTCAAAATCAAGTACTACTATCTGAAGTAGTGAACGTAGGGAATGTAGTAGTAAAACTGTCTTTGATTAGAAAAATAATTTCAAATACATCATACTTCTTATCTAGTTGTAATATCCATCAAATTCCTTTTTTTTAAATTATCCATCTTTGATGCATTCAATTTGGTTTGTAATAACAATGTAAAAGACTTGTTTGTCGCAAACAGTGATATTTCAATGGGTTTTACCCTTCCCACATTATTTTTGGTATATAAATTTCGTGATTCACTAAATCACCATATGTACATGTGATTTAAGAAATAAACCCTTCATATAAGTTTCATGATCTCGCAAATTTTCCCATTCTTACGTTTTCGAGGCTTATTAAACATCATAGAATGGAAGGATTCTAATTTTAGAATATAACTTTAGAATGGAAGTTTAGAATTCAAAATTTGGAGTAGTTCCAAATTATAGCACCCAAAACCGAGTTTTAGAAATGGCTAACTTTGAAATGTACTTTCCTTCAAATCACAATTGAGTTTTTCTTCAAACTTCCTTAGTAATGTGTAATATGTTGCATACTACAAACAGTAGCATATCCACTTTTAGACATTGCCCATTGATGCTCATGGTATGGTTCTTTGAATAGAAAACTTTCAAATCAATACTCAGTTTTGTACAACACTATGTGTGTGAGTTTATAAAAATATAAACATATATATATATATATATATTTATATATATATATATATATATATATATATATATATATATAAAAATTGCATGGGAACTGGCAATTCTTTAGAGGCCTCTTAGGCTTGACTTAGTTGAAGGTATAGTCTCAACCCCTTGAACAATCAGTAGTCTTTATGCATGTAGATGCCAATTTCAGTGTACTTCTCGGGATTGCAAGTTGAGAGAATGGGACAGGTCTACTTACACTAGGTTGTTCTAACAAAGACCGTCAACCATTATTAGCCCAAAATTGCTTGAAAAAATCAAAATTTTATCAATAGAAAGATGCCATGAGTAGCACTAAGGACAAAACCCAATTGTATAATTCTTTGAGATTGCCAATAGAAATTGAAGTGTCTCCATAGAAACTAACTCGATAATGACGGAATCACCTCTAGTTCATTGATCTTTTGAAAGGACAACTATCGTTTGGCAACTGTGCAAAAGAATTAGTTTAGTGTTCATTTGGTTTGGATTGTATAATCTTACTGTGCACAACTTGATAGAGGTATGAAATTTTGTTGAAGTCCTTAGACCAATTTATCCAATAACCAAATTCAGAATCTAGAGTTGCGAAATTGTTCATCAAAGTCTCCAACCGATTGTGGTTTGACTAGTGGATTTTGGCAAGGTGGTTAAACGACACAAAAGCCTTAAAGGTAAACACCCCCAATCACATTCATTCAACAAAGCCATTGGGTATAGACTGCATCTCATTGTGAGCTCGGTAAATTTTCATTTTACAAGATATGGAGCATCCACCTCACACTCAAACGACCAATCCAATATCTTCAACATAAAATCATCTTAACATTCTCAAATTTTATTTTTTGGATAAGATGTACATAAATCTAGAAGTTGGTTCACACATTCTCATTGAATCATTACTACATAATTTTCAAATTGGTTTGTGAAAATTTTCCTTTGCTTTTCTACCTTCCAGCCTCTTCAATTCTAACACTCTCCCACTCCAAACTCCTTTTCTTCTATCAGGGCCGCTTCACACTATGGTAGACAAGTCCACCGGTCATTCTAGGGGAATTCCGAAATATGATTGGCCGAGAGTGACACTCTTGTCCAGTGGTGGTTTACACTACGGCCAAGAGTCCTCGAGTAGAGAACTTTGTACATGGATGAAAAAATGACATGGCTACCAACATGGCGACATTCTTTTGAAAGGGAGTTCAGTGGAGCTCAAGCTCCTTGGGCAACCTCAAAGCCTTGGACAAGAAACTTGGCCTCCGGAGAACTCCAACTTGAATAAAATATGTGTTGTCCTAAATATTTCAAGGTCATTTTTGAAGGTTTAGGGCTTGTTTTCAAGCATTTTGACATGTGTTGTCCTAAGTATTTCAAGGTCATTTTTGTAGGTTTAGGGCTTGTTTTCAAGCATTTTAACATGTGTTGTCCTGAACCGCCATAACTGAAACAATAACATGCTTCAAAACCAAAAATATTGCAAGAGAGACTAGAATCTTCTCTCTTCGATTGTCCATGATTCATGATCAATGTAGAAGAGAGAGAAATTGAAGAGGATGATTAAGAATAATGTATGTCCTATATAGTAAAGAATAGTAGTGCTTCCTACAATGTATATGGGATTTCCCTTCTTCACTCCTAAAAGACCATGACTATGTTCTCCAAACAACTCTCCAAAATTTTCCTTACAACTGCAAAGAGCAAAACCGGGGGGAAAAAAAACAAAAAAAAAACATGCTATACGATCATGTTTTGGATTATTGATCAACACATCTATCGTTTGTTTTTTGAATTTTGATTTTTTTTTACCACACGGATTGGAAGATTATAGCAAAGGAAGTGAAGAGGATTGCTTTTTTGGACCCTTCTTTACAGGGTCGACCCACTTTGATTCTCCAAATCATGAAATTTTTGCACTACAAACAATTAATTTCTTTAAAAGTCTTTAAGAACTACAAAATGTTATACTTGTTTACCATAATTTAGATTTTTTATAGAGGTGGAACATTTTCAAAAAAAAATTGTCGTGAAAAAAGTTCCAAAACATGGCCAAACTCATTTCATTTTTTGATCAATACAATTTTTTTCAAATTTCAACACAATGGTCGTTTGAGGGGTAAGGCTTCTACTATGGCCGGCTATGGCCATTTTGTGAAGTTGTCCGGTGGACTGCTCGTCTTGGTGGAGTTGTTCGGTGGACTTCTCCTCTAGGTGGTTACACGAGAGCTAATCGAGACTTCTTAAGGCAGTGTTATTTTATTGTCTTTTCATCTTCTCCGGCGTACCATCCCTAGCCTCAAATAACCATGTCTTGGGCTGAGATTCTTGACCGACCGACCGGTGCACTTCTCCACCGTTAGTAGTCTAAAGTGGCCCTATTTCTCCTTCTCTTCTTAAACCAAAGAGCCTCTCGGGTTCGAACACAAAGTGATGAGATATATCAGGTTCAACTAAAGTATCATCAGGAACTTCAAGGCATGTGAACATGGTGCCATGATGGTGCATTGAAATGCAATTTGGTGCCAACCTCCATACCAACCTAGTATGGATAAAATGACATTAAAATGACCTATATGCGGTGGCCTTTGGTGTCAAAATGGCACCAAAATAGTCTGGCCCAACTTTTCTGATGATCCAAACCTGATAATTTGGCAGCAGAATAATCATTCATGCATGCACAATCCCTATGGGGACATTGACTTGTATTAGTGCCCTAGGCTGCTGTATAGGTGGCCTAGGTTCCAATATAGGTGCACAACCTACATCCCCAACAGTGAAAGACCTACACATCCAGAATCCGAGTAGACATTTCGAATATCTTGACGTGAGGGCGATGTTGGAGGTGTACCTTCAAATCCCATGCTCAATCGAATAAAATCTGGAACTACACTAGATTCTGATAGACTACATTACATGGTGGGGTGGCAAAATTGGATTAATAATATTTTCCTTCTCTTGCATAATCCATGCTGAAACAAACATACAACTCGAAAAAAAGAAATATTGATAACACCACAACTCATCTCTATACCTCTATTATTATCGTTATGAGGGATCTCAGTTAGAACATCAAAATTTGCGAAAGCATCAACAACAAAATCGAATGAAACAATATCGACGCACAGCACAAAAGATAGTCCAACTACAAGTAAGGTAGGGACATCCATTCCCGTGACTGCACCTATTCCCGTCTACATACAGGACACCTGAATCCGAGTGTTTCTGATCATGGGTGGTTGTGGCTTGAGAACATATTTAGGGTGTTTCTCCAAGTCACAAGCATTTCTTCAAGTCACGGAATCAGGGCCACAGTCAAATGTGCAAACCCATTTCTGACTTTGATTATCGAGAACGTACACAAATTTTACAATAACATGACTTTGTTGATACATTCTAGATTAATATCTAATTGCCTTTCCTCTGGTATAATCGCTTTTCATAGTGCTCATTCAGAAGTATGAAAATCAGCTTAAAGTCACGGGAGTGGGTGTCCCTACCTTAGCTAAGCATTATCCCCAAGTACTGTACAGTTCGGATACCTTCCAACAAGGGATAGATTTACCGAAAGCAAGACACTCCGACATATTAGGAATCCAATTTACATGCCACTGGTTGACTTTACACTTGAGATGCTGCTCGAAATCCAAATGCACCCTTCCTTCCTTGTTTAGGTAGGATGGAACATGAACGACTATTCGATTAGTTAGCAAGAAGTTGCCTGCCGTCAAGTCTTGGGTATGAAAACCCTCCATACTTCACCACAACTTCTCCACCACCTTTCCCCTCAAAAAAAAAAGCTCACTTGAAATGTGGAAATTGGTCCTCCCAAGTAGCAATTTCTATTCACAGCTTGTGTGTTCCAAGGCACAGACTCAGTGCCAGGTGACAAAGCTCCAGTTGCCATAATATATCTTCGTCATTTAAAAACTAGCAACTTCATTCAATGAATTGGCAGCAATAGGGATGAATTTCTAGCTCTGTAAAGTTGACTCGATTTTGCCACACTGCATGTCAACTTTTCGCTTCATTTGTGCACACGGGTTGTCTCAACGCCACAGGTGACCAGCGACCCAAGGCACTTCACGTAAGGGGGTTGGTTACCCAACCTAGTAGAGTGCGGGTGTAATCATTTGTGACAGTCTGCCGGGCCTATGATATGAAACTCACAAATCGGTACGCTAGAGTGATGTAGTGCAGTAGTAAAGCTACGGTTTGATGATGAGAGCGGTAGGTACATTGAGGATATTGCACTGCCAGGATGAACCCGTGGGAACCTTTCTCCTTTCCAGACAGCTCAAACCCATTCACGGTTTACAACTTAAGAATCCCACATACATGCTCCTGCTGTACCATGTCCACCCTTTACAGTTACTATAGACACACAAATGAACGTGTCTACCTACATGTGTACCAGTCAAATTTTCTACGCTTCTCAAGGCAGATATCTGTCAACTAAAATGTGTCAACTACTTTTGCGCATGAAGAAACAGTGGAAAGGCAATTATCCTGTCTGCAGCAACGCGCAAGAATTCCGATCTGGGGTTCCTAGGCCAGCCTGTCACCAACAAAACAAATCGGCAAAGTGTACATAGCTTCAATGGTCAGCCGTGGGAGTCGTATAGCATCCGAGGCAGATACACAATCTCCCAAATTCCTAAACAATGCCGTTGCCAATCAATACCAGTGCGAAGTGCCTAAGAGCAACACCCACTTTTCTGAGGGATAGTCTGTCCCCGCAACTGCACATTACTCGGCTTGCTGGTACTGCTCAATGCGGGCTGGCTTGCAATCCTACGAGTCACCAAAAGGCAATTCACTTAGAAACTTATAAAAAGGCCCCCAATGTCAAATCACACAACTCCTTGGAAAGGACAATCCTTAAAAACTTAAAATTTGCATCCAATTCAACTTCACAACCCACCTGTTTTTAATCTCAGCGGCCATAGTCATGAAAGCCTGTTCAACATTGGCGGCGTTCTTTGCACTTGTTTCCAAAAAAGGAATCCCAATCTCATCAGCAAAAGCCTACCACATACAAGAGAAATCAGGTCACGAGAAGCTGGTCACAACCAAAGATATCGACAACAACTGAGAAGAAGCACTGTCTCAACACCAAACACCCTAGGAAAATCTCAGACAGTCCAACTGATTATTCTTTCTCAGAAGTACCCTACACACGGGACAGATTAGGCACAAATTCATTATTTTTCCCTTTGTATAATTTTTAGGAAATCACAAAACAAGTTGTTGAAATTTAATGAGAATCACTTCCACTAGTTTATTTCAAACTTTCAGCCATAAACCTTAAACATTTGGCTTTCAATACCGTGTTCTCAGCTTTGCCTAAATAATCAAGAAGTCTTTCAGCAGTTTCCCAATTCACTCTTTGCAAAACAAACTAAATATTCTCCACGGTGCCCATTCTGACCGTGGAGAATGCAACACGCACGGGACCAGCAATCACCTAATAGTAATAGTTCCACAGAGGATATGAATATAGTTCCCCTCAAATACCTTTGCAGTTGCATAGTCGACCACCTTCTTGGATGCAAGATCCGACTTGTTGCCAACAAGCAGCTTGTTAACATTCTCACTGGCATAACGGTCGATTTCGTTCAACCACTGCTTCACGTTATTGAAGCTTTCCTGATCTGTAACATCGTACACAACCTGCAAAATCAACCCAAAAATAAATAAAAATCATTCGTCTTCTCCAACAACTGAGTCGTTGAGCTGTTTACCTGTCAAGAGTACTACATAAGCAACAGCACACAATACCCATCACGAAATTACCCAAGAGCGAACCGAGTAACCACTTACGATAATACCATGGGCACCACGGTAATAACTGCTTGTAATTGTCCTGAATCGTTCTTGACCGGCGGTATCCCACTGCATCCACGCACACCAGACAGTCAACGGTCTGATTCCTCAGGGTGTTATATCCATCCAAAGAAACTGAAAAAAAAAGAATGCCAATGCATCCTTCGACGTCCCAAGAAGGGCAACGTACAGGGTCCCAAACAAAGATGGCTACCATTGCACTCCCTTTCTTCAACGTCTGAAGACCTACAGGTACATATTTGTCTGTTCTCATAGACTTCTAAGACCACTTCATCCACCTGGTCATCGTCTAGGAATCTTCGCCGAAGGCCATATAATGTAGCAGTGGGAAGAAGAAGAAGAAATGCCCTATACAATCGAATGGTGGAGATGCTCTGCGGAATTAGGTCAAGCACTTGGGGCTTGAACAACTTAATCAACACTTGGGAACCCAAGAAACAATCCCAGCTACTTGCAGACCACTCCTTCTTGAGATACACGTAACAATTCAGAAGCAACTCACAATTTGTAGCTTGATGGTCTTCCCGTCCAACTCCACTGTCCGGATTTTCTGTCCAAACCACAAATAGGCATTCCAAAACACGTCAATATTCTTGTACAGAATATATGCAACTCTTCACAACCACCACCAGAGACTCTGACTTCTGGAGAGAAGAGGGAGATGTCGAGGCCATTTTTTAAATAAATCTGCCTGGCAACACCAAATAAATAAGACATTCGCAGAGTTGCTTGTGCCTCAGCCAAATCATTGCAACACTCAATAACACATCATTAAAATGCACAAGATGGCTCATTCCGTGATCCAAATTTGACCGCCACGTCCACATATCCAAAATCGAGATAACATGACACCAGCATTGAAATGATGCGTCACAAACGAAGGAAGTCGCTGCCACTCACGAAATCGACACCGATTGTGCTGATGTAGCTCTCCAAATAGGAGTCATCCTGCATACATGTTATCGCCAAAATGCAGTGGTGGTCATGATTCGGAGCTAATAATGTCCACAGTATGCCATGTACAAAGTTGCTATTAGATTGCGGGAATCTACACAAACTTGAAAAGGTTGCACTCTTCCAGACCACTTCCAAGAAACCTCTTCGTAACAAGGATACATACCGCAAACCGCAATAGAAGGCAACTCTTTCCGACACCTGAATCTCCAATCAGCAAGAGCTTGAAAAGATAATCACTGCAAAGGAAGAAAAAGAGACGCCACGTTCAGTCCTGCCTCTGATATGATAGCCCTAGCTAATAGACAAAAACAAGAATCACAGACGCGATATTCATTGTTATCCTAAACAACCTATGATCAACTTCACCACCATCATTCCATAGAATTGCGATTTTGAATAATGTCGAGCCAGGCAATACTTTGCACAAAATTCGACCACTTAAAGGTGCCACAAGCATTTCACAATCTCCAGGGCATGATGACCGCGCCGACACATTATTGTACCCAAAAAACCAAAACCAAAAAAAAAAAAAGTCGTGCAAACGCCAGAGTGCGATGGGAACCTGAGGTCAAACATCACCAGACTGGAACGCTCATCGGCCCTCAAACAAAACAGTCAAAGTTTCCTCTTAAAAGACCGCCACTTCCAACGGAAGCCTCCAACTCCCAAAGAAGGAACAAATGCAGAAGTCGCTAAGGAGAAAGGTAACCTCGTCTAAAATCCAGCTCACAGTGACAGATCACATCTCTCCTACACTAGAACATACCCCAGCAGGTGCAAACCGTAACCCTACCCCGGACGAAATCACGATTACACGTAACTCAGCAACTCCGCCAGGGGCAATTCAGACGAAACCAGATGGGAGACCGGCAGGAATTCCGAGGGATGCATTTCCGCATACTAAGTCACCCGTTGCCCGAGTATCTCACAAAAGCCCTAGCCCGAGGCGTCCATGCTGATTGTGGAACCCGACCAAGACTGATGCGCCAAACTTCATGTCGAGAAAATAATAATCCATGCTAAGCATCCTGGGCCCGTTCTCGCAGGCACGATATGGGCCACTTTCCTTGGTTCGGCCAGATCCGGCCCCCGACGGTGACTCACGCGGGAGTTACCACGTCCCCGGGCCCGTACCAACAGCGATCGATCTGCAAGGGTAAAGAAAAAGAGCGGAAACGGACAATCTCACCACCGGCAAGGCAAGCGAAGGCAAGGTCGGACCAAGAGCGCGATTCCCACAGACAGCAGAGTTACAAACGAAGGCAAGCATGCGTGCATGCGAAAAAAGGCGAAAACGAACGGCGACAAGCGAAGAAGCAGCACCGCGAGAGCGGACAAAGAGAGAAGGAGCACTCACTATTCAGGATTCATGGTGGGGCGCTGCGTTGGGCGGGGCGGGGCGGGGCGGAGCGGGGCAAGGGGATGGGGCAGGATTGCAGAAGCAACAACAAGCGAGAAAGAAAGCAACTGAAGCAGAGACAGAAAGAAAGGAAAGGAAAGGAAGGAAGAAGCGGACACGTTCTTGCGGTGGGCAGAAGGAAGGAGCGCAGTAACTTAGCGAACGAGCGAGAGAGAGAGAGAAGAGAGGGCCTGAGAGGAAGGCAGAGAAACAGGGAGGCAGAAACTGACGGAAGGCAGAGTGCGTGAGAAGTGAGAACGGGCGAGGGCCTGAGGGAGAGAGAAGGCCACTCAAGCAAAGCCACGGAAGGAAGGGAGGGCGCGGTCAACAACGGGGACGACGCTGGGCTGTCTACACCGATTATTGCCATTACTGTGAGTTACAGAATTAGTATTATTCGTGCGAGACTTTACATTCATTTTACTACATACATCTCAAATGTACATTAGAGTTAACCGAAAAGAGCGCCTCAAAGTGAAAAAAGAAACCTTAAACTCACCTTAGCCTCGTTTTGAGTTCCAAAAGAGTGCAAAACTAGTCTATGGTGAGTTGGAGAATCTTCTAAAGCAAGACCCTGCGCCACCACGGGGTGTGGAATTTGTGACCTCCCCAATGCTAAAGGAGAGTTCGCACACGCTCCCCCAAGCCAAGAGACCCGACGATGGGGGACTATTCATTCAGAAAATATAATTACATAGAGGAAACTCCTCTTCAACTCCTCTTCTGTTTTTTGTTAACTCAATTGCTTTAAGAATTCTCAAATATTCTCGATTATTGTGATTCACACTTTTGTTCTAATGCCACAATTTGTGTGAGAATATTGAAGTACTGTGATTCATAGTAATGGCAATAATCGGTGTAGGGAAATAATTTTTGTAAAAATGAAAAATGGATGAAAATAACACTAGGGGGTGGATATCACATCTCTTTTCTTCCCATTCTCAATCTTTATAGAATTCGTACGTGGCACTTTCTCCTTGGATCGTGGGGGACCCATTCTTTGAAGATTGAGAAGTTTCATTCTTCTTCTCCGGAGGTAAAGAATGTGCATGAAGATTGAAAAACCGTGAAAATCGAGAAGTCCAGGCAAAGATTAACCCCTAAACGTCAAAGCGTCCAGAAAGTGGACGACTAACAGATTCAAACCCTTCTCACGTTCTCATCAATGCTTGGATGAAAATCATCCAATTTTTTGGAGATTCTTCATCAAGTTGTTGTTCTATCTAACGGTTGGATTTAGTCATACTTGATTACATATTTTTCTAAAATTACAAATGTAGAAGTATGTCAAGTCGTTGACCAAGCCAAAATCGCATTGACTGTAGTTCAAAAGTGGCTTTGCAAAAATGAGGTCATAGATATAAGAAACACAAAAATTTCAAAAAATCACCATGTTTAAGAGTATCTCATTTCAAATTCATTCCAACAAAATTTACTCAAAACATATTAAAATTTTGTTTGTAATCGAATTTAGAAGGAATTTCAAATTTTAACTTTCAAATTTTATAATTAAATATTGGTGATAGTATTAATGAATCGAACCGTACGGATGGAATCTAAAATTCAAAATCTAGAACTTTCGTTTGTATATCTATTCCAAAATATTCTTCTAAATAGTACTTTACGATGATTTTTCTCAAATTGTCAATTCCAGGGACACCCTGGTACGTTTAGGGGTTAATCAAACCGTGTCTATTCTCGTTCTTCACACCTTCTTCATAGAGACTGACCACGATTGGCTCCCAAGGTTCTCAATCTCCAAAAAATCAAACTTCTCGGAAGAAGTGTGACAACCCCTACTACTGCAGTAGTTAATTTTATACTAAATCCTCTTTGTTGTGGCCCTTGTCAAAATCCCTACTATAGTAGCATTTTCAAGTTTCCCTTTATTGTATCCATAAAATTTTCTATTTTGTTGTAATACGTGGTAAACCTCTTTGTATTTACTACCTCGATCTATCACACTATGTAACACGTGATGTCCGTCTTCACCCCCATAACTTTGTTTTTATACATTCTCATATCATTACGAGATATTATCAATGTCAAAGTTTCCATCCAAACACTTTTTCAAGGATCGTATCATCCCAGATGTTTTCATCCTTGTTTACTTTTGAGGTTACTAAAAAAAATTATTATGGATATTTGGTTGTTTCATCTTTTGCTTCCGGTTCCAAAATTTCAATCATGTTTCATCATCTTAGAGGAATGAAATATGTATTGTAGTTAGTTCCTAATAGAATTTAATGTTTTTTTGTTTCTAATGAGAGACCTGATGAGAGATTTTCTAACTTTGCATAAAACAAAATTCATATATATTTTTCGCCTCACAAACCATTATGAAATGAATAAATACATTGTTTAAATACTCGGACCTGTTTATCATCAGATAATTTTAAACTTTCAAAAGGTAAAAGTAAAACATAAAATAACATTAGTCCTTTACAATTCTTGCAATACGTATCAAAATTTCACGAATAAAAGCCTCCTATGTAGAGACTGTAAAAGACATCTTAAAATTCTTGTTTATTTTTCAAAAACTCAAAGTCATTTTTTTTTCTTATTTTCCTGTTTTTTTTCTTATTTTCCTTTTTTTTTATGCCAAATAGTACATAAGTGTGCATGGCTCCTTCTTCCGTCTTTCAAACAACATTCAAAATGTTCTTAGCTCCTCAGCCCCTTCGCCACGCCAAAAAAAAAAAAAAAAAAAAAAAAAAAAAAAAAAAAAAAAATCCCTTTTTTTTTTTTAAGGATTGTAGGGGTTTCCGAAATTTCCGAGAGTTCGGGGGTTGAGGGTCTGCGTGCGTGGACCCCATTCTGGTTTTTCCTCAAGAGAACACAAATATGTTCTCCCATGCTCCCGTGGCCATCTTATATACTCATGAGCTGGCTATGAGAGGGTATGGAAGAACATATTTATGTTCTTTAAAGGGTTGGAGGACGCAAGGTGTGTTGCTGCGTAGCCTCAGCCCCTCCGTCACGCAATAAGAAAAATTAAAAAAAAATCCTTTTTTTTGGGATTGTAGGATTTTTCGAAATTTCCGGGATTGAGGGGATTGAGGGTCCGCGTGTGCGGACCCCATTCTATTTTTTCCTCAAGAGAACACATATATGTTCTCCCATGCTCCCATAGCCGCCATATATATTCATGAGGCGGCTCTGAGAGGGTATGAGAGAACATATTTTCGTTTGCACGAGGATTGGAGGACATAAGGTGCGCTGCCGCGTATCCTCCGCCAAGCCCTAAATATATATATATATATATATATATTGTACAGGTTTTCGGGGCATAGGGTCTGCGCTTGCGGACCCTCTTTCGTCCTCACCTCAAATGACTCCTCAAAAGAACATCTATATGTTCTCCCATTCTTCTATAGCTGCCTTATATACTCTTAAGGCGGCTATGAGAAAGTATGCAAGAACATACACATGTGTTTTTTACGAAAGGAAGATTTAAGCAAAGGGCGGCTATGTATCATTAGCGACCCGCAATATATATATAATATTTATATATTTATAAATAGACAGGTAGATAGATGTCTAGTAGTTTTTTTTGTTTTTTTTTTTGTGTAGGTGGTTGAGTCTACATGGTCGCACATTTGTTTTTTTCCTTTTCTTAGTGCATTTGGAAGCCCTGTTGGAGTTGACAACGATGTTGTTCGTGTGGAATTTCATGGATTTTGTATAGGGGAGCGAATCGCTCAACTTGTTATTCTGACGAGTTTGTTCAAAGAGGTTGGACAACATATTTTAATAACATTGTAAAGAAATGTCATGGTGGAGTTGCTAATTGGAGGGAGGAAGCAACATATGCAACAATGGCGCTATATGATTACGTGGGGATGAAGTAAATCACTATTTCAAATGAAGCAAAGTCGCACATACTTGAATATGTTGCAATGTAGATTGAAGGCATAAGTGACAAGAGGTTGCTAGATGCTTACTAGAGTAAATGAGTACATAATTATATAGTATGTTATTATCTAGTTTAGTTGTCAAGGTATTGATTTAACCCCTCAAGGACCAAGGCTGATTTTCCAAGTTCGGTCAGTTCACTGTGAAATGAGTATTGATGCACATTCGTTTTTTCCTTTTCTTAATGCATTTGGGAGTCCTATTGTAGAAAGGATAATTTGGAGATTATCGGGGTATTTTTTCTTGAAAAGTCATTACTTGTGCTTTGATTATTTTCTAATCGAATTCTATACGCAACAAGACTCTCCTTGAAATTGATCTTGATACATTGTATATTAGAAAAAGACAAGAGGTAGGAGTTCTCTAACAAGAGGTAAGAATTCTCAAGCAAGAGGTTAAGTACACATCTTACAAAACCATATAAACATGTTGTAAGCATTTAGAAGTAGGCCACAAATAGACGATTATGTTTTGAATATACATTTTAGTATATAAAAACAATTTACTTGTTTACAATTTATAATAATAGTACAAACTTTTATTCCCTAGAGGCCCACAGCTATGTTCCCCTCGAAGCACTCCAAAGTATCCTTCTCATATAAAGACAAATAGTTTTTGATCTATGACCCTTTTGACCAATCCAACTGTAGGATATTTCAAGCAACTTTAATTTTTTACCACATACAAATTTTCAACCGTTCAGGGTTCTTCAATAGTAAGATAATAAGCTTCAAAGTTGGTTGCACCTTTTTTTTTTGGCTTGCTACCCATGTTTGAAACTTTCTGAAAATGCCGAAAATGCAAAGTTTAGTCTCAAATTTGGTAAAATGAATTTGGCAATTGTGTGCATGAGGGTGTTAGCTCATTGTGTGCAAAGATTTAGATGCATAGCTCATTGTATGAAAAGTTTCAGGAGCTGCCCGCAGTTAGGTTTTCTACCTTTGCATGATTGTATCTTTTGATTTATACATCACCTACGTACGCAAATTACCATCCCATCTTCGTTACAAAGAGTAGAATCACCACAAAAAATCTCAAGAATTGAGGATCAATACTCATTTCACAGTGAACTGACCGAACTTGGAAAATCAGCCTTGGTCCTTGAGGGGTTAAATCAATACCTTGACAACTAAACTAGATAATAACATACTATATAATTATGTACTCATTTACTCTAGTAAGCATCTAGCAACCTCTTGTCACTTATGCCTTCAATCTACATTGCAACATATTCAAGTATGTGCGACTTTGCTTCATTTGAAATAGTGATTTACTTCATCCCCACGTAATCATATAGCGCCATTGTTGCATATGTTGCTTCCTCCCTCCAATTAGCAACTCCACCATGACATTTCTTTACAATGTTATTAAAATATGTTGTCCAACCTCTTTGAACAAACTCGTCAGAATAACAAGTTGAGCGATTCGCTCCCCTATACAAAATCCATGAAATTCCACACGAACAACATCGTTGTCAACTCCAACAGGGCTTCCAAATGCACTAAGAAAAGGAAAAAAACAAATGTGCGACCATGTAGACTCAACCACCTACACAAAAAAAAAAACAAAAAAAACTACTAGACATCTATCTACCTGTCTATTTATAAATATATAAATATTATATATATATTGCGGGTCGCTAATGATACATAGCCGCCCTTTGCTTAAATCTTCCTTTCGTAAAAAACACATGTGTATGTTCTTGCATACTTTCTCATAGCCGCCTTAAGAGTATATAAGGCAGCTATAGAAGAATGGGAGAACATATAGATGTTCTTTTGAGGAGTCATTTGAGGTGAGGACGAAAGAGGGTCCGCAAGCGCAGACCCTATGCCCCGAAAACCTGTACAATATATATATATATATATATATATTTAGGGCTTGGCGGAGGATACGCGGCAGCGCACCTTATGTCCTCCAATCCTCGTGCAAACGAAAATATGTTCTCTCATACCCTCTCAGAGCCGCCTCATGAATATATATGGCGGCTATGGGAGCATGGGAGAACATATATGTGTTCTCTTGAGGAAAAAATAGAATGGGGTCCGCACACGCGGACCCTCAATCCCCTCAATCCCGGAAATTTCGAAAAATCCTACAATCCCAAAAAAAAGGATTTTTTTTTAATTTTTCTTATTGCGTGACGGAGGGGCTGAGGCTACGCAGCAACACACCTTGCGTCCTCCAACCCTTTAAAGAACATAAATATGTTCTTCCATACCCTCTCATAGCCAGCTCATGAGTATATAAGATGGCCACGGGAGCATGGGAGAACATATTTGTGTTCTCTTGAGGAAAAACCAGAATGGGGTCCACGCACGCAGACCCTCAACCCCCGAACTCTCGGAAATTTCGGAAACCCCTACAATCCTTAAAAAAAAAAAAGGGATTTTTTTTTTTTTTTTTTTTTTTTTTTTTTTTTTTTTTTTTGGCGTGGCGAAGGGGCTGAGGAGCTAAGAACATTTTGAATGTTGTTTGAAAGACGGAAGAAGGAGCCATGCACACTTATGTACTATTTGGCATAAAAAAAAAGGAAAATAAGAAAAAAAACAGGAAAATAAGAAAAAAAAATGACTTTGAGTTTTTGAAAAATAAACAAGAATTTTAAGATGTCTTTTACAGTCTCTACATAGGAGGCTTTTATTCGTGAAATTTTGATACGTATTGCAAGAATTGTAAAGGACTAATGTTATTTTATGTTTTACTTTTACCTTTTGAAAGTTTAAAATTATCTGATGATAAACAGGTCCGAGTATTTAAACAATGTATTTATTCATTTCATAATGGTTTGTGAGGCGAAAAATATATATGAATTTTGTTTTATGCAAAGTTAGAAAATCTCTCATCAGGTCTCTCATTAGAAACAAAAAAACATTAAATTCTATTAGGAACTAACTACAATACATATTTCATTCCTCTAAGATGATGAAACATGATTGAAATTTTGGAACCGGAAGCAAAAGATGAAACAACCAAATATCCATAATAATTTTTTTTAGTAACCTCAAAAGTAAACAAGGATGAAAACATCTGGGATGATACGATCCTTGAAAAAGTGTTTGGATGGAAACTTTGACATTGATAATATCTCGTAATGATATGAGAATGTATAAAAACAAAGTTATGGGGGTGAAGACGGACATCACGTGTTACATAGTGTGATAGATCGAGGTAGTAAATACAAAGAGGTTTACCACGTATTACAACAAAATAGAAAATTTTATGGATACAATAAAGGGAAACTTGAAAATGCTACTATAGTAGGGATTTTGACAAGGGCCACAACAAAGAGGATTTAGTATAAAATTAACTACTGCAGTAGTAGGGGTTGTCACACTTCTTCCGAGAAGTTTGATTTTTTGGAGATTGAGAACCTTGGGAGCCAATCGTGGTCAGTCTCTATGAAGAAGGTGTGAAGAACGAGAATAGACACGGTTTGATTAACCCCTAAACGTACCAGGGTGTCCCTGGAATTGACAATTTGAGAAAAATCATCGTAAAGTACTATTTAGAAGAATATTTTGGAATAGATATACAAACGAAAGTTCTAGATTTTGAATTTTAGATTCCATCCGTACGGTTCGATTCATTAATACTATCACCAATATTTAATTATAAAATTTGAAAGTTAAAATTTGAAATTCCTTCTAAATTCGATTACAAACAAAATTTTAATATGTTTTGAGTAAATTTTGTTGGAATGAATTTGAAATGAGATACTCTTAAACATGGTGATTTTTTGAAATTTTTGTGTTTCTTATATCTATGACCTCATTTTTGCAAAGCCACTTTTGAACTACAGTCAATGCGATTTTGGCTTGGTCAACGACTTGACATACTTCTACATTTGTAATTTTAGAAAAATATGTAATCAAGTATGACTAAATCCAACCGTTAGATAGAACAACAACTTGATGAAGAATCTCCAAAAAATTGGATGATTTTCATCCAAGCATTGATGAGAACGTGAGAAGGGTTTGAATCTGTTAGTCGTCCACTTTCTGGACGCTTTGACGTTTAGGGGTTAATCTTTGCCTGGACTTCTCGATTTTCACGGTTTTTCAATCTTCATGCACATTCTTTACCTCCGGAGAAGAAGAATGAAACTTCTCAATCTTCAAAGAATGGGTCCCCCACGATCCAAGGAGAAAGTGCCACGTACGAATTCTATAAAGATTGAGAATGGGAAGAAAAGAGATGTGATATCCACCCCCTAGTGTTATTTTCATCCATTTTTCATTTTTACAAAAATTATTTCCCTACACCGATTATTGCCATTACTATGAATCACAGTACTTCAATATTCTCACACAAATTGTGGCATTAGAACAAAAGTGTGAATCACAATAATCGAGAATATTTGAGAATTCTTAAAGCAATTGAGTTAACAAAAAACAGAAGAGGAGTTGAAGAGGAGTTTCCTCTATGTAATTATATTTTCTGAATGAATAGTCCCCCATCGTCGGGTCTCTTGGCTTGGGGGAGCGTGTGCGAACTCTCCTTTAGCATTGGGGAGGTCACAAATTCCACACCCCGTGGTGGCGCAGGGTCTTGCTTTAGAAGATTCTCCAACTCACCATAGACTAGTTTTGCACTCTTTTGGAACTCAAAACGAGGCTAAGGTGAGTTTAAGGTTTCTTTTTTCACTTTGAGGCGCTCTTTTCGGTTAACTCTAATGTACATTTGAGATGTATGTAGTAAAATGAATGTAAAGTCTCGCACGAATAATACTAATTCTGTAACTCACAGTAATGGCAATAATCGGTGTAGACAGCCCAGCGTCGTCCCCGTTGTTGACCGCGCCCTCCCTTCCTTCCGTGGCTTTGCTTGAGTGGCCTTCTCTCTCCCTCAGGCCCTCGCCCGTTCTCACTTCTCACGCACTCTGCCTTCCGTCAGTTTCTGCCTCCCTGTTTCTCTGCCTTCCTCTCAGGCCCTCTCTTCTCTCTCTCTCTCGCTCGTTCGCTAAGTTACTGCGCTCCTTCCTTCTGCCCACCGCAAGAACGTGTCCGCTTCTTCCTTCCTTTCCTTTCCTTTCTTTCTGTCTCTGCTTCAGTTGCTTTCTTTCTCGCTTGTTGTTGCTTCTGCAATCCTGCCCCATCCCCTTGCCCCGCTCCGCCCCGCCCCGCCCCGCCCAACGCAGCGCCCCACCATGAATCCTGAATAGTGAGTGCTCCTTCTCTCTTTGTCCGCTCTCGCGGTGCTGCTTCTTCGCTTGTCGCCGTTCGTTTTCGCCTTTTTTCGCATGCACGCATGCTTGCCTTCGTTTGTAACTCTGCTGTCTGTGGGAATCGCGCTCTTGGTCCGACCTTGCCTTCGCTTGCCTTGCCGGTGGTGAGATTGTCCGTTTCCGCTCTTTTTCTTTACCCTTGCAGATCGATCGCTGTTGGTACGGGCCCGGGGACGTGGTAACTCCCGCGTGAGTCACCGTCGGGGGCCGGATCTGGCCGAACCAAGGAAAGTGGCCCATATCGTGCCTGCGAGAACGGGCCCAGGATGCTTAGCATGGATTATTATTTTCTCGACATGAAGTTTGGCGCATCAGTCTTGGTCGGGTTCCACAATCAGCATGGACGCCTCGGGCTAGGGCTTTTGTGAGATACTCGGGCAACGGGTGACTTAGTATGCGGAAATGCATCCCTCGGAATTCCTGCCGGTCTCCCATCTGGTTTCGTCTGAATTGCCCCTGGCGGAGTTGCTGAGTTACGTGTAATCGTGATTTCGTCCGGGGTAGGGTTACGGTTTGCACCTGCTGGGGTATGTTCTAGTGTAGGAGAGATGTGATCTGTCACTGTGAGCTGGATTTTAGACGAGGTTACCTTTCTCCTTAGCGACTTCTGCATTTGTTCCTTCTTTGGGAGTTGGAGGCTTCCGTTGGAAGTGGCGGTCTTTTAAGAGGAAACTTTGACTGTTTTGTTTGAGGGCCGATGAGCGTTCCAGTCTGGTGATGTTTGACCTCAGGTTCCCATCGCACTCTGGCGTTTGCACGACTTTTTTTTTTTTTGGTTTTGGTTTTTTGGGTACAATAATGTGTCGGCGCGGTCATCATGCCCTGGAGATTGTGAAATGCTTGTGGCACCTTTAAGTGGTCGAATTTTGTGCAAAGTATTGCCTGGCTCGACATTATTCAAAATCGCAATTCTATGGAATGATGGTGGTGAAGTTGATCATAGGTTGTTTAGGATAACAATGAATATCGCGTCTGTGATTCTTGTTTTTGTCTATTAGCTAGGGCTATCATATCAGAGGCAGGACTGAACGTGGCGTCTCTTTTTCTTCCTTTGCAGTGATTATCT